>CAWUFW010000771.1:0-40000 GCA_963921515.1 Calotriton arnoldi | reverse complement strand
GTCTCTCTTCCATTTTGTTGCACAGTTGAGGTGTAGCTGAGCTCCGGTACAAAGAAGGTAAATGCCCCCACGCCCCTGCCCACTTACGGGACAGTAAAGTACAGCCATCATTTGGGTGCATTGGGCCGCTAACACCTCCGAGCCTGGTTCCACTGCAACTAGGGCCGGAATGGGAACCCGAAGCAGACCTGGCAAATTTTGGCAGACCAACCCCCATGTGGTGCATAGCGAGCGAGCCTGACCACTATGGAGGGGTATTGGGGGGGAGGGGGGGGGTTCTCCCCCAAGAAAATTTGGGGAAAAATGGCCAAAAACCCACTTTTCATTATATATTAGACTGTATTCATTTTTAAAGCATCGTAAATGATGACCTTACAGTGCACCAGGATATGACAATCTTTATTGGGGCTCTTCAATTAATCCCTCACTAGCACCCTCCAACAGTGCCTCTCTTCTCTGCATAGCTGCTCGCTCACATGTATTTCATTCATTTTATAGCGCCTCTCATAAAAGTGTAGGATGTCGTAGCATTTTACATCACAAGCACATACAGAGACAATGAATCATACATGTGTAAATCAATGTTTAGAAAATGTTACATAAGACAAGGGGCACTATAAGGTGTAAGATTCACATGTCATCTATACTGGTAGGCATTATTTTGTAAGGGTGCTTGGTCTGGGGAAGCACAAACTCAGGATTCAGAATGTAACACAGTGGTCAGGGTTGACTTTACTAATAAGAATTTATTTCTACCCAAACAAACCCTTTTTAGCAAAATTAGGATAATGAAAGACTGGGACAAAAAAACATAACTTTCTTACCTAGATTAGGAGTGGAATTTATGAACTGCACTAAAACAAAAGGAACTCTGTGACAAGAGCAGTAACCATCTGAACTATGCACATACAATACTGTTCTGTGATCTGCATAGTACACGCTCTTTGCAGCAGGCATATTAACCCTCTGCGCTACCGTAGATGAGTCAAAACTGCCAATAGACAAAACTCCGATCTCTCTCCAGTAGGTACATTAATCATCAGAGATATCTTGGTACTTATATTGTTGTCTGAAAACTGTTGGTTATACAAGGAACCTTGCAGTGCTTTTAAAACTGCTGAACTGCTACAAAATTGGCCCCAGTAACAAAAGTGGGTCCCCCCTTCCAGGAGGAAACGCCCGATGCCTAGTACAGCCAGTCCGGCCTTGACTGCACCAGATGCACTATTGATAGCTGTGCCACTTCTGCCATAAAAGAGGTAACTGAGACAGGCTACCAGATTTAACCTCTGTCTAAACACTTATAAGGTCCCAAAGGCGAGACCTATTGGCTATGCCAATGCTTGTTATGTTTGGGGAACTTCATACTTAAGCCATTATAACTTTTGTTTCCCCTCAAAAGGTATCCGGCCACAGTTGTGATTTTTTCTCATATGTCGGCGGTTCTAAAGAGTACAAGGGTACCTAGTGTTTGTGGTTTTGCTTAGAGAAAATTAGCAAAATACAGTAAAATTTGTTTTTTAAATGACAAAAATGTATTTTTTTTTACTAAAAAGGATTCAACAAAAGGTCTGCTGTCCTAAGATCATCATCTTTCCATCCTCCAGGAACAAGCATAGTTGTGAAAAAGCATTTTTTTACCACAGTGTTTGCATTTTTTGTAAGTAGTGGTTAATTATTCCTATTTTTTTGTGGTTTCAACCTATTTGCAGTTTGTGGTGGAAACTGGTGTGAAACCCTTGGGGAAACCCAGAAAGCAATACATTTCTGAAATAAAGACAAAATTCCAAATCCATAAAGGGATCATTTGTGTATCTCGGACATGGTTTACACAAAGAAACGAATCATTAGAATAAAAACTAATATAAAAAAGTTGGAAAAAATAGAAATAACTGACAGCGTTTTCATCTGTAACTTTTTGGCCCAGTGACTGATTTACAAACATAATACACTGTTAGCATGCATCAGACCCTTCTGATCAAAGACATCTGTTTGTTTTTAAAAAAAAACTTTATTTATCATTTTTGGCAGACAATACATTTGTATACAGAACAATGTAAATGGCACTGCAAGTATTACAATGGCAACCATAAATTCGACAGCAAATTAATGTTGGTCTCCAGAGTCGGTCTGTAGGAAGGTTCATGGGCTGGAAGAATGTGCTTGCTGGCGCATATAGCAGGTTAAGGGTTCCCAAATGTCGCGGGGTCGAGATCTTGTGGGCATTAGGTCCCAAAAAACCATTGTTCATGGCAATAAGAAATGTCTTTGATCCAGCCGCACGTCTTTGGCACTAGTGTACTGCCCCAGCACATCGCGACCCTGCGCTTGGCAAGGAGTAACATTAAAGCAGAGAGCTTACGAGAATTGCTGGGTATCTTCGCCACATACCCCAATAGTCCAATTAGGGGGGATAGGGATAGTGGTGTGTTTATAACCTTCTCTATTACCCCAAACACCTCCACCCAGTATGCTGCAATAGCTGGACATTGCCAGGCGAGATGAAGGAAATCTGCAGAAGTGGCGTGACAGCGTGTGTAATGAGGGTCTGGGGAAATGCCCATCCAGTGCATCCGCACCGGGGTGCGATAGGTGCGGTGGAGGAAATTAAAATGAATTATCCGTAACCTGTAGTTAGCTGAAGTTGACCGTAGCAAAATGCCCATTGTGCATCTGTGAGCGGGAGGTCGAAATCTAGCCCCCAGGCGTCCCGGGCAGGTGTGGTCGTAGCGGGTGAGGTGTGCTGTAGGTTGTTGTATAGATGTTATACCAAAGGGAGTCACCGTGTCTGAGTGGAGATGGAGAGGAGGGAAGTAGGGGGTACTCTTGTCGTGTGCTACTCTGCTTGTGGGAGGCAGGGTGTCCTCATCTTGATGCCCTCACACACCCGAAGGATGTCATGCTTCATCATTGGGCTTTTGCTCCTCGTCGGGCCGGCGCTGCAATGCCCTACGGGTCCCCCGAAGCGTCTCTTTTTCAGAGATCTTTTGATGAAGCCGTATGGGTGCGTGGGTGTAAGTGGCAGTGAAGTCCTAGAAAGTGTATTAAAAAATGGCTGGAGGGAGAGTGATTAATTTTTAATAAAGTGATCCCTCTGTCATTATTAAAACAAAGTGTATGGGGCTGCTTTAAGGGGTATTATGTCCCTTGGTAGCTGGGTGATTATATGTCCCTAGTGGGCATATGTTATGGTCAACATGTTTCGCGCTTCAGTGGTCTCAGGGGGAGATCCAGGGCGCTTCGTCAGGACCGAATAAGAAATTTATGAGGACACCCTGCCTCCCACAAGCAGAGTAGCACACGACAAGAGTACCCCCTACTTCCCTCCTCTCCATCTCCACTCAGGAACGGTGACTCCCTTTAGTATAAGTTTAATTTCGGGAGCACGGGTCACCGGACCTTTTAGAATAGCTCCTAGAGTCCCCCTCTTTTGATAAATAGGATGTTGTATAGATGTGTAATAAGTTTCCGAGGTGAAGCAGTAGTGTATATGTATTCTAAGGCTGTGAAGGTCTCTGCGGGTGCTGGAAATGTTGTGAATATCCCTTCACATGTCGCCCGCAGTTGGTAGTGGAGGAGAGTGTCCAGAGGCGTGCTGGAGGTAGGAGGTGGAGACGGGGGGAGGGGGGGGGGAGGGTGGTGTGTGTCACGAAATTTGTCTCCTGGGAAGAGATCCGCGAATGTGTGAATATTAAGATTGTTAGCCCTATTGCACACGCCCCCATCATGTAATGGGGATCGTAGGGGGTGTTTCGCTACGGGAATCGATGGGGCGTAAAGGATGGGGATGGTTACGCGACGTGCCAGCCCGGTCCACGCCCCCCTCATACATTGTGAAATGTCTATTTCGGAAGTGGGTCGTTTATATGGAAGGAAAAGTGCCGTCGATAGCGGCCATGGTGCGACCGCATCTATCTCTACCGCGACATGCGGTTGAAAGGGTGTGGGGTGCGTCCAGTAGTGCAGGAAATGTGCTTGGGCGCAAAGTGCATATAGCTGTAGATCTGGTGCCCCTAGGCCTCCCTGGGATTGTGAACACAATTATCCAATTTGTTTTAGTCAAGCATAAATGATACAGAGAAATTTTCGAGCTTGGTTTCTTTTCTTTATTCTCTTTGTTCTTGCATCATTCTCGCACTCGAGAACACGGCGCTGATGTGGGGACCTACACGTCCTTCTTACGTGCTCTAGGTTTGGCTCATGACGAAGATCCACGGTTAAATGCGACGTGGACATCGGAACATAGATTTTAATTTTCCAGTGGGATGGAATTATCACCACTGATAAAGGAACATTTTGGACTCTTGTAAGCCTTGAGAAAGTCGCGGGACAAAATTCCTTTGTGCGACGAAACACGTGTTGGCTGATGCAAGAACAAAGAGAATAAAGAAAAGAAACCAAGCTCGAAAATTTCTCTGTATCATTTATGCTGGACTAAAACAAATTGGATAATTGCATATTACTTTAAAGACGTGTGCTGAGGATTGTGTTTGTTTGTTGGTTTCGACCACGTGTTTGGGGAGACTGGTGGTTCTTCTCACCTTTCAGCACCGTCCATATAAATTTCTCAGAAATCTAAATAGAGTGTAAGTGCTACTCATTCTTGGAGCGCCATTTTACCTATAACCATACCACTGCACCGTCGTGAACTCCCTGGGATTGTGGTAAGGTCAGCAGCTCGTATCTAACTCGAGGCTGTCGGCCCGCCCAAACCAGTGTGATGAGATTGGAGCGAAGCCGTTTAAAAAAGATCTGTGTGATCGGGATTGGAATATTTATAAATAAATAAAGAAATTTCGGTAAGACTACCATCTTTGTGATGGCGATTCGGCCCGCCAGTGATAATGGGAGTTTAGACCATAAGGGAATGCGGTCCTCAAGCCATGTCATTGCTTTGCCGAAGTTGGCTCTCCACACCTCAGTTATGTCTCTGCTGATGTAGATCCCTAGGTATTTAACGGGCCCGAGGCCCACTGGAGTGGGTACTCGACAGTGAATGGGGTTGTGGCTTCGGTTAGGGGAAGGAGTATTGACTTGGCCCAGTTTATGTGCACTCCGGAGAATCCTCCAAAGCGTATGATTTCCCGGATCAATGGAGAGAGGGTGTGTTCAGGCTGACTGACCTAGAGAGTGATGTCGTCCGCATACAAGGACACGGTGAGGCCTCTGGTTGTGAAACCTACTTCCCTGTTCGCGTGATGCTGACGGATGTGTGCGGCTAGGGGCTCCATCGCAATGGCAAAGAGCAGAGGCGATAGGGGGCACCCCTGCAGCGTGCCTCTGTTAACTGGGAATGGTTCTGAAATTTGCCCGTTGAGGCCTACCCGGGCTGTAGGTAAGGTATAGAGAAGGCGTATTTGCGTGAGAAAAATGGATCCAAGGCCCATTCTGCTCAGTAGCGGGAATAAGAATCCCCACTCCAGCATGTCGAAGGCCTTGATTGCACTGAGCAAGGCCGCCAGTGCGGTGGTCTGTGGGTGTAGGTAATGCATTACTGCAAACAGCGTCCGAAGATTATGCGCCGTGGAGCGGCCCGGTATAAAACTGGATTGATCCGGCCGGATCATCACAGGTAATAAGAGCTGCAGCCTGTTTGCTAGTACCTTTGCGAGTATTTTATTGTCGATATTGATGAGTGAAAGGGGCCTGTAAGAATCGCATTGATCTGCTGGTTTGTCTGGCTTTCGCAGCGTAAAGATTACAGCTTCCCGCATTGAGGAGGGGAGTGAGCCCACTACCAATGCATCATGGTATACCTCCATTAGTTGGGGAACCAAAATGTCTGAGTATTCTTTATAGAAAGCTGCCGTCAGCCCATCTGTGCTGGGGGCTTTATCCGGAGAGAGGCTGGCGATTGCCAGTCGCACCTCCTCGGTAGTGATGGGGGAGTGGGTACTGAGATCTGTAGGTTACATGCTGCAGTGGGCTAATACGGAACTAACCATTAGGTTAAGTTTATATAACTGCTATCAATAGCAATACAGGCCTGTTCTTTTAGACACTGGTGTAACGATACGAGCCCCCGGACAGACACACACTGCGTTTTTTCAGATTCATGGCCGGAGACTGTTTACACGTGCCCCGCCTGATGACGCATATTTTCAAAAGAACAAGGAAACCCACAAGGTAGATAAGGACCTTGGGTATCAGTTTTATATTGAAACAGTGGTCCTTAAACAAGGCAGAGTGGACAGGATAAATATAGACTAGAATCAGTGCTATATTGAGTGTCCAGCCGGACATTCAATTTAATGAATCAATAAAGTCAAAAACACAAATAGGAGCACATCAATATAGTGGGACACAGTCCTGCATCCTACACGAACACATGACAAGTACATTTAGACAAAAACATTTCAGGCAAGACAAAAGTAGCTTGTGGAATTTAAGAATAATTGTAACAAGCTTAGAAAAACAGTTAATGCACTTCTTTTAACACAATGGATTAATGTGCCTACTGTTTACATTAGTCGACGACGTTTTGATCCTTTTAAAACAATAGTAGGATCATCATCAGGACAGTTGAGTTACAAGCCTGAATTATAAAGTGCCTCGGAGAACCGTGTGGACTCTCACGAAGCGCATGGATGCTCAGATCGAGTTAGAGAGCCGCACAATGGACGGATCTTAACAATTTTGACGATGTTCTGATGGCGATTAGGATAAGGATTGAGTTACCTCATGCAAGGTGGCAATGCACGATGTGCCGTTGGATCCGAGACTGGATAGCTCGCGCAGCAGATCACCTACATGTGGCTGCTCGCATCCTGCCAAACTGACAGGTGGAAGCTGTTCGGCTGAAAGCTAGCCTGCCATTACGCAACACCAATCACGTGAGCCAAGCCCCCACCGGCATCCAATACCATAGTATGCTTAAACAATAGGGCGTGACCGGCCACTTTCCGGAACCGCCCAGTACAGCGCGTGAACAGCAGTACTTAACCCCGCCAGCTCCACTCGATCTCTGGACAAGCCGGGTAGCAGAGCAGCAAGTAGGTTACGGCAGGGTTGGACCTTTGACGAAGTAAGTGTTCATTGTCCCATCAAATTAAGGCGCCATTCGATGGGCTTGCCTTGAACCACAGCGCATTTTTCTCATCCGCATTTACTATACGATCGCTATCCTATATACGATACGGCCACTGTTTTGTTCGTTTATCTACAGTGTGTGACTATAAGGCCTCCCTCCTGTGCTCCCTCGGGAACTGATGCCCTGATTACATGGGGTGAGTGCCTTTGATTCCCTGTTACCTCAGGACTAGTATGTATGATGTGGTGTAATGATACACAGTATGTATGTTTATTATGAAAGAAGTAATGCATGTATGCACAATTCATAGCACTTGTGAAATACACAATAGAGCGTTTGATTTTTACATGAGGAGCATAACCCACGTGTGGTCACAAGATTAAAGCATGCTCTAGTTTTGTGAGGGGGGATCTTGCACAACCCCCTGACACCGTCATTGCAGTTTCTCCAGTGGGGACTATTTTTTGATGGTTTGAAGGCTACAAAGTGCCATTGTCCTGCACAAAACTACAATGTTGCATTATGTTGTCTTGTCTCTGCTTTTCTACAGATAATTCCTCATTTGAATCCAGCGGCAGGTATTAGACTTGTTCCTACAAATCACTTAGATGTGCCTTATGCAAATTGCATAGTGTAAATGCACTCGCGTCTCTGGGGGAAGTAACCTCTTTACATCCCACCCTGACGAAATCCCAGGATTTATTTAGGCCATTAGGAAGGGCTGAAACATGTTGGTGCCTATTCTAGGGTCATAGGACCATCACATCCTAATACCCGACTATAGTGTTTTTAGTCTTCCCTCCCACTCCACTAATAAAGGATACTTTAGGAGTGGGTGAGGAATTTTATCTTTAAAGTTACGCCCCCCCCCCATACACCTTTTTCATAAGTGCTCCCTGAAAGATGGTTGAGCCCACCCCGACCTTTAGGAGTTGGGGTGAGCCCGATGAGGAAGCATGTCACTACTAGAGTGAGGGAGGGCTATATAAAGAAAAGGGTATTTCTCCCTTCCCACCCGTAGACACGGGTCGGTTACAAATTGGACTTGGGCTCTCTCGGTACATCCTACTTGAGTGAATAACCATCAAACAATTGGGAACCACCCAGCCCCCCCTCTTTTTCTTCTGACCCTGAAGTAAGGATCAGGGTTCTTTCGAAGGGACACCCATTAGGTTCAGTGTGACCTCAAATTATCGGGAAACATCCTTTACCACGAAACCATTACAACGCGGTATGGTTACATCGTGGTTTTCTGAACGCAAGTCGTTACATCGACTTGCACTGGAGGGCGCTCTAGACTAAGGAATAGTGTGAATTACTATTCCAACACCTTCCCTACTGTACGTAGACTGGAGCTGGAATAGTAATTCACACTATTCCTAAATCCAGAGCCCTCCAGCGCAAGTCAATGTAACGACTTACGTTGTCAAGACCGCGATGTAACATACCGCGTTGTAATGGTACACGTTGTATCATCATACATTCCAAATTATCACCATCAAAATTAACTTATTTTGGCGATGTGGATAGCAGTGGTATTTGGGCCTGGGCTCGCCCACCACCCAGGAAAACCTACAAAACCCAGTCATGTATAAAAAACTAGACACCCATTAGAGTCCAGGGTGGCGTGACATTCAAGGCTTCTGGTAGGTTTTCTTACCGACAATGCTCAGCAAACCTCAAGCTTTGGCTAAAATCAAGGATTTTCCTCACATTTCTAGGATGGAAAGTTCCAGAATCTGTGTGCCCCATAAAATTCCTGACAACCAGGGGAGAGGAGTTGGCCTAACGTCTAGGGCGGTCGACCTCGAATGTGGGGAACTGGGTTCGAGTCTCGGCAATGACGTTGAACATCCTGTGATTCTGGGCAAATCACTTAATCTCCCCATGCCTAACAAAAAAATGAATATGTTCTCATGAAACACAACTGGTGCTATGTAAAGCGCTCTGATACCCGATACCTTCGGGTCAAGTTCGCGCTATATAAAACTCTGTTTAAAAAAAAAAAAAAAAAAACAGCATTTCCACACTTCTTCCAATAAAAATATTACCTCACTTGTGTGGCTGAGCTTGGCTTCCGTGACAGAAAAGGTTCCAAAATGCAATATGAAGACAAAAACTTTTCACCATCAAAGTCCACCCATTCTGTCATGTGGGTGGCAGCGGTGTTTGGGCGCAAGCTCTGCAGCCACCCAATGAAACCTATTAAACTTGGACATTTCTAAAATCTAGATACCCCGGGAAGTCAATATGGTGTGACTTACATGGATTCTACTACCCTTACCAACCCAGAATGTCCTGCAACCCTCAAAGTTTGGCTACAAATAGCATTTTCTACCCATTTCTGTAAAGTAGAGGTTCAGAATCTATGGGTATCCACAAATTTCCTATCACCCAGCGTTCCCACATTTCTTCGATAAATTTTAAACCACTTGAGTGGTTGAGCCTAGTGCCCTCAATAGGAACAGATGAAACTAGGGACCATGAGAAGACCATATTCACTTCTTATATTCACAGTTTTCATCCGTTCTTGACGCAAATGTTTGTCCCACCCCTGGAGCATAGCTTCTTTACCATCCTTTTGACTTGATGAATTATACCCATCCATAACTCACATTCAGGAAACTACTTTGTTCATATTTAGGCAGCACAAGAAAGTGTGTTTCCTTGCTCTCTCTCTCACTCTCTCTCATGCCACTTCCTCCATAATACCCGCCCCCTCCCTGCACGCCCATGTTGCTCCCTCCTACCCAGTTCATTGGTTGCTTCCCCCACCACTCCACAGCTATTCCTTGCTTTATTTTTTCCTCCTCCCAAGGCTGTTCAGTCCCAATTGTTTCCACTCCCCACCAAAACCTTCTTTACTCTGCCTCCACTGCCATTTAAAAAAGTTCAGTTTTCTGGAAGGCCTGGCAACTGCAATTTTCTGCTGGGCCTCTCCTTTATCAAACTGTGCTTTCTCATTTTTTTTCTTTTTTCAAGATTGGAATCATCATCTTGAAATGGTAAACATGACTGCCACCAGCCAGTGAGCAGCATCTGTATTTTAAAAAGAGAACATGTGCTTGGCGTGTGCACTAAACTATCCCTATTGTAAGCAATCAGAGTGACAAGTAAGCCCAGTCGCTTCGCTACATGTTCTTCCTTGGTGACCTTTTCTGGTTGTTATAGCTATTATCTATGCACTAAGAGGAATTGCTACCCAGCATGCTTCTTTCCTGTAGTGCACTATGGACAACAGCTGCTGATAGTGTGACCGGTCTTTGCAGTGCTGCAATATGGTAAAACATTTTGATATTTACACAAGGGGTGTAGCTGTTGTGAGTGCAGCAAGTGCAGATTCAAGTGGCACTGGAGCACATGATGTCCGCTGCACCCAAATTAATGCAGTCTTTTACTGTCTAACCTGGGGTCAGGGAGAAGTTTCCTTTTCTTGCTTTAGGACCCACAGTACCCTTGTTGTGCCACAGCTTCAATATTTACCCGGTTAGTAGTTAAATGGCAATCATTATGTACTATTTGGGTGGCAGCCATGCAAAAAGCAAGGACATTTCTCTATTTACCCAGCTGATGGCTAAATAGCAGGCATTATGTAAGATTTGGTGACCCCCACATAGATCGATCACCCCCTCATTGAGGGAATCACAGGCATTTAAAATGGCCCATATATGCCCCTATCTTCTGAACTTTTATGTAGCCGCACTGCAGCAGGGGTCCTTTCCACCCCATTTAGACTGTGCCACAATTGTTGTCCTGCCCAAATAGAGCCTTCCTAGAGGCCAGGGTTCAACATATCACCTGATCTCCCTTATTAACGTTGACATTAAGATCTATGCGAAAGTTCTGGCGACGCGGTTGAGTCGGGTGTTGCCGCACCTGGTTCATCCAGATCAATGTTTATTCATGCCAGGTTGCATCATGCATCAGTAGGGTCCATGCAGCGCTGTCTCGGGCGCAGGACCTGGATGGCACCCTGGCCCTTCTGTTAGTGGATTTCACCAAGGCTTTCGACGCAGTGTCGTGGGATTTTATGGAAAGAGTTTTCCAGTGGGGTATGGGAGAGGGGTACCGTTGCATGATCCGTCTTCTTTACCAGGCCCCCACTGCTCGGGTCAGTGTAAATGGGGTTCTGTCCCCAACATTTCCTATTGAACGCGCTACGCGCCAAGGGTGTCCGCTGTCCCCATTGCTATTTGCCTTGGTGACAGAGCCACTGACGCGACTTATACGCTGCAATGCCCAGGTCTGGGGCTGGCAGTGGGGGAAGTGGTTTTGAGAACCACGTAGTGTTATTCGCGGACGATCTCCTTCTGTTTCTGAAAGACCCGCAGCGTTCCAGCCCCCTGATGTCTATCTCTGCTTCGGCTGTACGGCGTGGCGTTCAGGCTTGGAATTAATGAACGCAAGTCCTGCCTGGTTGAGGTGAAGGGGGTGCCCTCAGGCGGGTTTGGTGTCCCAACATTCCCACCAACACAACTCCTACAAGTATTTAGGGATCAACATGTCCCCCCTCCCGGACCTAGCATGGGCTCTTAACTTCCGTGGGTTGGGCCTTATGCTTGAATGCGACCTGGGCCGCCCGGCCACTGAATCCTATAGGGAGTACTGCCCTCTTTAAGATGGTGTGCCTGCCTTTCTATTTGTACATTGTTGGCAACTACCCTTACCCCATCCCATGCAAGACTTTCTGCTCCCTGACTGCCAAGATCACTAATTTTGTATTGGCAGGTGGTAGGCACAAGGTAGCTTTTCCGTCCCTGTGCAAATCCCCCTTCGATGGAGGCTTAGGTTTGTCGGACATTTACCTATACTACCTTGCAGCCTACCTGGTACTGATTAATGTCTGGTTTACGGGTGGGTGGGATGACCCGGCGTACAGTCTAGAGATTCGCTCACTGAGTCTGGATGGTCTGCTTGATTTGCTCCACGGGGCGCGGCTGCCCACCACACTACATTTTTGTGCGCAGGTGTCCCTTATCTGCTGGAGGGCAGCTCTTCGGCTAATTGGTTGGGACCGCCGTTTCACTGAGATGACCCCTTTATGGCGGCGAACTTGGCTTAGTCAGCTCTCGGCCCTTGAGGGTTTCATCCCCTGGGACCGAATTGGGATTTCCTATCTGGGGGACGTCTAAAGGGTAGGTAGACTTGTGATATTTCAGGACTTAAAGGTCAGATACAGCCTGCCCAATTCGCAGTTCTTTTGTTACCCCCAACTATGCCACACCCTGCAGGCTCACGATCTCCCAGATTATCCCCTGCCCAAGTTTAGTCCGCTAGAGGCGAAGGTTTTCTTTGGGCGTTTGGGTGAAAGGGAAATCTCTATGATTTATCGCTCGTTGGGAATCCATGCCCCTGACGGCCTTGGGCGGGCAAGGCAGAGGTGGGAGGCCTGGGTGGGAGCACTGGAAGAAGAGTAATGGAGGGAGGCCTGTATGGCACCTCAAGAGTTGGCTGCGTATGGTACAATTTAATTACCTGCATGCAACATACATCACCCCGCAGCGCCTACAGCACTCACGCCCTGGCGTCCACGCAGTATGTGCATGATGTGCACTCCCAGCAGCAGATTTATTTTCTGTGGCATTGGAATGCCTGATGTTGAGGCCCTTCTGGGAGGAGGTGGGTAATGTGCTTTCCTCTGTTTTGGGCCGCACCCTGGATCTTACACCCTGTATTATGCTGCTGGGGTTGGTGGAGGAGGTTGCGGGCCCCTGGGCTGAGCGGATCTTTTTGGGGGTGGCCTGCTTGGTCAACATATAGGATGTGGCTCGTACCTGGAAACCGCAAAACTCACTGAGTGTCGAGTGCTGGCGCAGGGGGGTGGACTGGTGCACGCTCCAGGAGAAACCAATTTTTGAGGCTTGTGGTTGACCACAGAAGCACAGCAGAATATGGGGGAAATGGTGTAGCTACTACAGGCTGTCCATTTGACCATGCAATGTTGTGTGATGCTGAGGACTGGGCTTGCTGTACTGTTGTGCTTGCACAATGAATTCTTTGGAGCTATGCTAGTATGTGTCTTGCCGCAAAACTTTCATTAAATTTGGTTATATAATGGCCCATATATTTGCAGACTGGCAGGCTAGATGGGGATTGCTAGACACATGGAGCACACACCTGCAAGCGCTGGATTACTCCTTTTTCTCTCCATGAGCTTCACACTCGCGTAGATACGTTCCTCTGTTACCCGGACATGCATAGCCTAGTCTTTCACACAGATTACTTGGCTCGCATGATATCGGACCATAACCCAGTCCTCCTGCAGCTACAATGGGAGCGGCGCAGGCCATGTATCCCAACATGAAAGTTAAAACCTGTATCCTTAAAAGACCAGATGGTTCAGGAAGTGATAAGGGGCAAGATAGAGCAGTATTTCACAGATAATGCTGGCACAGCATCCTCTCCCCAGATAGAGTGGGACGCTTTCAAAGTGGTTATTAGAGGTCAGTGCATAGCAGAGTCGATGGGAGTCAGAGGTACTCTGGCGAAGGAGGTGTTAACAGCAGAACAAGAACTGCGTGACATAGCACAGCGCTGACCTAGGAGCCCAGAGTTACAGCAGGCCCTATTAGAAGCCAAGGAAGAGGTAGCAGTGCAAGTTGAAAGACTCCGGTGTTTCAACTACAAAAAATATATGAGCGCACACACACCGAGAGGGATCAGATGGGATCCTTACTGGCCTGGTTGGCTAACCCAGCGAAAAAGGAGTTAGTCCTCGTCGAAGTTGACACTGAAGGGGCGTACCCAGGCATTTAGCCAAGAAGGAATTAATCAACACTTTCATCAGTTTTACTCGGCCTCATACAGGAACGCTACGCTGTATGAGGAGAAGGCACTACTGGCCTCCCTGGCCCCTCCCACGCCTTACAGATGAAGAGGTGGAGGAACTGGACGGTGAGATTACACACCCAGAAGACAGGGCGGCGATCAAGAGCTTGGCAAGAGGTAAAACGCCAGGAACGGATGCATTCCCAGTCGAGTTCTACACAGCCTATGTTGAGAAACTGGCTCCCAAGTAGGTAAATTTATACAGCACGTCCAGAGAAACTCGGGTCCTGCCAGGCTCAACCCGGAGGCGCTGGTGGTGCCCCTAATAAAACCGGGAAAGCCTGCACATGACTGCAAAGCCTATAAGCCACTTTTGATGCGTAATAATGACTACAAAATATTAAGCAAAACCCTTGCGACCAGACTCCTCCCTTTCATGACAAAATGAATACACCCTGACCAGCCGGGGTTTGTCGCTGGCCATAACACTGCGCTTAACATCAGACGCCTTCTGGCGCTGCTGGAGGCTAACGACTATGACCACAGGGAAGCAGCTATGTTTGCTGTCGATATAGAGAAGGACTTCGACAGCCTAGAGTGGCACTACCTCTATGAAGTGTTGGCACACATGCAGTTGGGGAGGTGCTTCCTAACATGGACCAAAGTGCTGTATACGGACCCCCTAGCTAGAGCCCGCTCCAGCAGGACCATCTCTGACAGCTATAGGGTTGAGCGCGGAATGAGGCAGGGGTGTTCTTTGTCACCCTTGCTCTTCGCGTTGGCCACTGAGCCTCTGGCTAGTCTTCCTCAGATAGGAAGCTGATATCAGGGAGTGCAGATGGGTGGGCACCAGCATCGGATATCCCTATATGTGTGCGATGTGCTAATTTTCCTTAAAGACACAGCAGCTGACCTAGCCAGCGCTAGAGCCATGCTTGAACAGTTTGGCTCACTGTCAGGCGTGAAAGTAAATTGGCAAAAATTTAGAAGGTTCCTGGCAGAGATGGTCCATGAGCCACTGCAATGGGAGCCTGATGCCTGTCATACCTGGGGGGTTAAGGTTTGCCATGATCAGACTGATCTATTAGAGGGCAATGTGGGAATGGCAATCAAGTTGCTTCAAAAGAATATTTTGTATTGTATTGTAATTGCATTTATATAGTGCTTACTACCCCTGACGAGGCGTCGAAGCGCTTTTTCGGCGAGTAGCATGCTACTCCGGGACCCATAAAGGATTAGTGTTGAATTAGTATAGTGAAATATGAAAGTAATTAAAGTGGTGGATAGGTTAGTCAGTTATTTGGATTCGGTAGGATAGCGGAAGGATAGAAGAGGAAAAAAGGTTTGTATTTATATAGCGCTTGTTACCCCTGATGGGGTGTTAAAGCGCCTTTTTTTTTTTTTGGGCAGTAGCACGCTACTCCGGAAACCCATAAAGGATTAGTGGTGAATTAGTATGGTGAAATATGAAAGTAATTTGAGTGGTGGATATTAGTCAGTTATTTGGAGTGAGAAGGATAGCGGAGGGATAGAAGGGGGATAAAGGTTTGCATTCATATAGCGCTTGTTACCCCTGAAGGGGTGTTGAAGCGCTTTTCTGGCGAGTAGCACGCTACTCTGGAACCCACAAAGGATTAGTGTTGAAAATTAGTATAGTGAAATATGAAGTAATTTGAGTGGTGGATATGTTATTCAGTTATTTGGATAGAGAAGGGTAGCGGCAGGATAGAAGAGGGAAAGAGGTTTGTATTTATATAGTGCTTGCTACCCCTGATGGGGTTTGAAGCACTTTTTTTGGTGAGTAGCACGCTACTCTGGAACCCATAAGGATTAGTGTTGAATTAGTATAGTGAAATATGAAAGTAATTTGAGTGGTGGATATGTTAGTCAGTTATTTGGATTGAGAAGGGTTGGGGAGGGGTAGAAAAGGGAAAAGGTTTGCATTTATATAGCGCTTGTAACCCTGATGGGGTGTTGAAGCGCTTTATTGTTGAGTAGCACGCTACTCCGGAACCCATAAAGGATTAGTGTTGAAAATTAGTATAGTGAAATATGAAAGTAGTTTGAGTGGTGGATGTGTTATTCAGTTGGATAGAGAAAGGTAGCGGAGGGATAGAAGAGGGAAAAAGGTTTGCATTTATATAATGCTTGCTTACCTCTGATGAGGTGTTGAAGCGCTTTTTGGCGAGTAGCACGCTACTCTGGGACCCATAAAGGATTAGTGGTGAATTAGTATAGTGGAATATGAAATTTGAGAAGTGAACATGTTAGTCTGTTATTTTGATTGAAAAGGATAGTGGAGGGATAGAGTGAAGGATTTTGATTTTATTTTTTTGGAGGTCATAGCAGTAGGAGGAGGCTTTTGGATGAGTAAAAAGGGGTTGTGGAGGGGAAGAGTCAGAGGGAAGAGTTTAGAAAGGTTTGTTTTGGGGATCCGTATAGTAAAAGAGGTGTCAGATGATGCAAGGAGGGGTAGAGTAAGGGAGTGTCTAGAAAGAAAAGAATATGGAATTCTGGAGCACTTTACCACTGTCAGTGGTGGGAAGATTTGCACTTTTGAAGATGATGGGCTCCTATACATCTTTGTGATGCTGCCAGTTTGGATTCCCTGCACTATCTTTCGTGACCTAGAATCCTTGCTCATTGAATTTATATGGGGACTGGGCCATAGGAGAGTGGTGCTGTCAGCTGACAACGGATTGGCAGTCCCCGACTTTGAGGTGTATATATTGCAGCCCAGCTGCAGTGACTCACACAGTGGTTGTCGACCAGGCAGTCCCCGGAGAGAGTTGTAGGGCTGTTTGTTCCGATGCTGCCCTGCTTAATTATGGTCCTGCTGAGAGTGGGACATCTTGCAGTGAATGTCCCTCAAGAGTTCCGTGTGATATCCAGATGCTGGAATAGGTGCCTCCAGAAAATGCGTAGGAAGGTCCCGTATTCACCTGACTTGCCTATGGTAATGCTAACACAGTTACCACATGGGGGAATGGGGGACATTAGGGGGATTGCAGGAGTGGGCTGCCACTGGGATGACAGAAGTGGGTGACCTGTTCAGTATGGGGGTGCTTCTTCCGTTTGAGGAATTCTGGGCGGAATTTAATCTCCCACAGGGTCACTCCCTGCTTCATATAGCGGTAACAGCAGCATTTTGTAATCATTGGACGGCTGGTGCATCTGAACCACAAAATCATAAGAGCTGCCAGTATATTGCCCTCTCTGCCGGTACCTTTAAGGTGGGGACATGCCTGTACAGGGCGATTAGGGAGGATATGTTCCGACCCCTGAAGGTGCTAAAGGACCGCTGGGAAGGACATCTGGGAGTACCTGTACCGCAGCGCGACTGGGAAGTTATCCTGGCATGAATCCCAAAAGTTTTGTGGAATGCCCGGTTTAAATTGATTAACTACTACATACTTTACAGAGCATATCTCACTCCAGGACACATTCATAAGTACTTCCATGTGGTCGAAGCAGCTTGTCCACGATGTGGGGAAGTGGGGGCTGAGCTTCTTCACATGCTGTGGTCTTGCCCCTCATTGGTACATTTTTGGGAAGAGATTACGAACATTGTAGAGGCAGTAATAGAAAAGGAGGTTCCCTCTTCTCCTGGCCATTGCTTACTGAGCTGGTTCCCACACACTTCTAAAACCAAAGTCACTAGCAGATTTCAAAATCTGGCTTTCATACTAGCGAAAAGAGAAATTACTAGGAACTGGAACTCCCCTGGGGGCCCACGATGACCACATGGCACAGCGAATTAAGAAATGGGCAGCATGTGAGGGGAAAGTGCTGTTGAGAGAAGCTATGAGGGCAATAGGCAACTTGGATGTGACCCGTGCATGCGAGACGTTGGTAGATAGTCTTGTAGATCCGGAGCCAAAGTCACCGATTGCATCACCTGTGGGGTCGCCTGCTCCGACCTCTCATTAATGTGCATGGCCTCTGAAACAGTGAGCTGGTAACCTGGTGACCGCCATACCCACACGTGTTGCACTATTCACCGGGGGTTACAATTAACTTATCCTTCTTTCTAGATCGTTAATGGACATGGGATGATGCTGTACAAAAAAGCAAACTTCCTTACTTACCATGCCTCTGGCTAAATAGCAGACATTATGTACTAGTTAGATAGCAGCCCTGCAAATAGCACAAAAAAAACACTTATTGACTGGCCAAATAGTAGAGATTATTTTTGACTGGCTGCTCTGATATTAGCAAATAACCTTCATTATTCATCTGGCTGATGGCTAAATAGTAGAGAATATGTACCATTTGGTCAGCAGCCATTCAAATAGGAAAGAAACTTCAATTTGTACCCAGCATTTTGGTAGATAGGGGGCAATTTAGCTGATGGCTGTGCAAACGCACAGGAACTTCACCATTTACACAGCTGCCGACTAAATAGAAGATGATATTCTCTATTTGCCCAGGTAAATGGCAAATGAGCTTTACTAGCCGCTGGCTAAATATTAGAAATACTCAATTTGGCCGGTGGCCGTACAAAGGGCAAAGAAATTTCACTATTTATCTGCTGCTGGTTAAATAGCCCTGCTCTATGTACTAATTACCCAGCGACCACACAGATAGCAAAAAACGTGATTATTTACACAACCATGGGCTGTGCAGCTGAAATTATACATTATTAAGCTTATCATTGATTTCAACAGGCACTTGACACCGGGAAGATCTAGAAACAAGTGTGTAGACAAATGCCACCCACTTTCTTATGCAAATAAGTACTAAAGCTGGCTGAAATGCAATTTTCAACTGAAGAGCACTAACTCCTAGATGCGAAAGGTCCAAATAGTCATCAAAGGGAATATTTCCAAGTTCATTTAGCAGACCTGGTAAGGAAGGTTACCACAGGGGCCAAGACACAGCGATTTGAGGGGCCAGTTATGGAGCTGTCTCTTGTGCCACAAATGCTCCTTTAATTTTAGTTGAAAAGAAGACTAGTGATATGGATGAATAGATCCTGTGCAAGACTGGGTAGAGATGTTTACTGTTCTAGAGCTATATGCTCAGTCTGATTCTCAAAGTTATGGAAATGCGCCAGGCTAAAGATTCCAAAATGGCTTCATTTTAAGAGGACACCTTTATTAATGGCCCAAGCATTCATTTAACAAATCTGTGCATTCTGGAAGTTGTAATTCAGAGTCAGTTCATTTAGACAAATCAGACTAACACACCTGAAGACAATGATTTGGAAAAGGAATGGCCTGAACTGGAAAAGTTGTATCCCAGTGACATGTGCCGTTTGGTAACCCTGCTATGTAGCTTCCTGGGGGATAACATTAAAGTAGAACCATTTGTATATGGTGTTTTATGCAAGTCTCCAACTCAATATCATTAGGAGGCTTCATCTCCATCTCATTACGGTAACAAGAAAAACTATAGCTTTAAAAAATGTAATCTATGTGCCAAGCCAAATGTCAATTCATTGTTTTGTATAATGCCTTCCTAGCAATGTTAGGGAAGTACATTTTAAATTAGAATGATGTGAAGGTTGATAATGACATTGTCATTTAAATCTAATTCTGTTAAAAATCATTAGTACAGTCTGAATACTCAGAATTCAAAATATGTCATTTCTAAAAGGCAGCCTTCAAGCATTACATTTATCAACCAGTTGACACAGTTGGTCTTCCAAACATATGGGTATTGGGTATCTTCTCATTAAACTCTTTATAATACGAGATTCTGCAATCCATGTATAAAAACCTGTCTCTAATTTCTTTATAATCGGCAACTTGTGATGCACCCAATCGCCGATTATCAAGAAATGTCAGAACTCAACTGTAGTAACTTATTACAGTTGAGTTCTGATGTCACAATGCCTGCTGCCAGAGCCGGCAGCCAAGGGAAAAGGCAGTTCAGGTCATGGAGCATAATTAAAGCAGCTGTTTAAATAACGAAAAAACTGCTTTTCTTCCATCTGCTCTTTTTTTCTAGCTGTACATTAACAAGAAGAAAGGAGATATTTATGGTAACATGTTTATTTTTTGACTCGAAGGTAATTTTAGAAAAGTTAGATCCTTTCTGCATGTTTCTACTGTGCCTTTTTTTTTAATGTATCTTGTATTAAACTCCTTCTAGTATATTTTTGCCACAAATACCCAACAGCTTTTTTGAAGTTTAATTTTAAAGTAAAGAATCAAATTTTATTCTTCATGTTTGCAAACATGCTCTGCCTTTCATATGAAAGAGCTACAGACCAAGGATTAAAGTGGTTTGTGGAAAAGGTGATAGTGTGACAGTGTATTATAAGGAATAGAGTACCCCCTGCCATTCATGGTAGAGATATTTCAAATCACCTCAGAGTTCCATCACCTTATAAAGGAACTCAACCTTCTGCCTCGTTCCTCTATATGGTCATGAAACCCTTCGGTGACTTGCAATATCCTACCAATGTACGGCAGGGGGTAATTTATCCCATACATAATTTTTTAACAGATAGTGTAGCACAAATTTCAAACACCCAGCACTCACACCACAGAATTAACAAGTAGAGCTACGTAGATGCGCTACGATTAAGTCAGATCACCTCTTACATTTTCTGCATCCAAACAAAATACATGCAATCTTTCAAGAGGTCACTTTCTTTGTCCCATAGGTTGATAATGAAAGGTTTCGTTCCTCTCTACACCAGTAATGTGGCACTTGTGGTAATAAAAAACACTCATAGGAGCGTTTGAAGTATTATCAGAATAATCATCACGAGAAGTAAATGTTTGGTGTTAGGCTCTTGCAAACTGATGAAAAAGTGTCTCAAAATAAAAAGGGGGCTATCTCTGAGGGTGTGAATGCATGTGATTATTTCAAAGCATTCACAAGATCAGAAATATTTAACTAAGGGATGAACATCTTCTACATTGCTTGGGAAAGCTTTATCATCATACCAAGTATTTTTTCTGTCTATCTCTTTGTCTCCCCCAAACCTCCAGTGAATTGAACAATCGTGTGAGCTCTCTGGAAGTGCTCCTGGGTTCTGATGACTGGGGATACCCATGTTGTACCAGTTCTGACTGAGATTGGCTATTGGCCCTTCAACCCAGGCTGTCAGGTGACTGGCTTTAATGGCAGCAGATTAATACTTCAGGTGAATAGACTTTTTACCTGTATCAATGTAAGAAGATTGCCTTTTGGCTTTCAAATACCAAAATGGGTTCTTTTACCTTCGCATAGGCTTAATAATTGTCGTTTACAGAAACTGGGAGAATGGTGAGGTAAATTCGAACCCAGGTGCTTTCTGCACAAGATGGTGGCCCTCCATAAGCAAGGTGGCTTAGTCCATGGTGGACATACTTGCCTGCACCTACGGCTTACTTGGTCCCCGTCACCCCCCGCCCCCTTCCCTTACAAAGCTGGAAGATGGAGAGAAACTTGCCAGTCCATTTCTTTATCAGAAATGTTTTCTATCTACTCATTCATTAGTAACTGAAAAGTTTTACATTTGAAATGACTTCACACTTTTGTGATAACCATCAGGAGGTAGCACCCAAGTTTTAACTTGTTGTTAACATGATTTCAATAACTTTCCAGCAGAAAATTAAAACCAATATAACACATATGGGTTAAAAATATGCGCTAAATGTTGAATTTGAAAGCATAAACTTGTCAGACGTGTGTGATTCTGACCACCTGTAGTAAAATATTTGTAAGCTCTTCATTTATTTTTCAAAAACTAAAATCAACAAAGCATGTTGTTCCTGCGGCGCATAAAAGGTGCAGTAAACTGAATGGTTGTTTCAACCTGGGAGTTGCTTTTTGCCTTTACCATTTATAAAGTCAGGACTAATGATGTGCACTTAACAAATGTGAACACCATCAGCTATTGAATCCATGGTTATAGTTTCATATTCATTGTTGCTAAAATAGGAAAATATAGCGGCATTGATTATTTTAGATTTTTAGGTTTCCAAAATGGACTCTTCTTAACTTGTATGACACCGCAGCAGTGGTACCGAAGCAGAGTATGGTTTGTGGGCCTGTGAGGAATGGGATAAATCACGTTTCCATGAGGGAGACATCCTTCGGGGGATTGCCTCTGGCAGGGGAGACCTGATATGATGAGGCCATAATTCCTGCCAATGTTATGGCAAACCATCTGCAACGGCTTCTTGATTGTGGCTCGGGAAAATTCTTGCTACTCGTGAATTAAATTTGTCTGGGTGAGCTAGTGTCACTCAAAGTATCACATTTGAGACTTGTATATATCAGACATTACTGCGATGAAAACCTATAAACGTCACACAGAAGCAGACCATATTTGGTAGCCGTCAAAAATCACTCAAAGGTTTTTGGGGGGAGG
Organism: Calotriton arnoldi; assembly: GCA_963921515.1. Taxonomy (NCBI): domain Eukaryota; kingdom Metazoa; phylum Chordata; class Amphibia; order Caudata; family Salamandridae; genus Calotriton; species Calotriton arnoldi. The sequence continues at coordinate 17,891 of CAWUFW010000771.1, read as the reverse complement.
AGGGCTACAAACTTTAAGAATCAATGTATTCCAACAAGATAAAAAAAAAAACTTTATCTTTAGTGAGCTATATGTAGACAAAACATGAAATCTATGTCACGTAGACTGATGGTCCTAAGGCAGCAGTTTGCAGCCACCGATTTCTGGATTTTTTCTGAAGCTGCAGTTTACACCTACTGAATGTCATTGTTTCCTATTTTAGTCTTGTACTGACATATATGTATCTATAAAAAATTTATTTTACAATATTTTTTATCTCTAAACAACTTAGGGGTCGATTCCGATTCGGGCCGGAAAAGCACCGACCGACTCGGATCCGGAAAAATACCGACCGACACGTACCAGTGGCGCCCGACACGCCAAGTACGATGCAAGCCGCGATAAATCCGACCGACACGTCAGGAAACCAAGCCGACCGACCGAGCCGCTCGGAAAATAGCAATCCGGCCGGAAAAACACGCGAATCCAACCGACCGACACGCACCCGGAACAAATCCGACCGAATCGTACCCGCCAACTCCAACCTGCAAAGTACGATGCAAGGCGCGAAAACACGACCGAGTCGGACGGAGGACAAGCCGTACGACCGACACGCATACAAAACCGAGCCGAAGCAACACAATACACCGCGACCGACGCGTACGCAGCATACAAAACTGCACAAACACAGCGTGAACGAAACGGAAAACACCGTACGAGACCAATGCAGGGTCCGACTCGGTCACAAGAACGTTTCCAACATACACAAACAGCACAAAGGAAAAATCAACCAAAAAAGGCCAAACAAGCAATTACCAAGCCAATAAATACTGGGGGGTGGGGACAGAGAACAAAGACACACCAACAACTCCACCTATATAAAGGACACAAATCACTACCATGAGCCTTTGCAAATGCCATTCCACTGCCAGCACCCAAGAGAAAGCAACCACACACCCACAGCTCATCCCTCACACAAGCCACACACCAGCAGCACACCAACAAATACCTACCTCACATACACCCAGCACAACACACACCCACACACCCTCACCTGCACACCAACACACACATCACCCACTATCACCACCCATCACCATGCCCCCAAGAAGAATCCCAAGTTCCTAGATAGTGAATTGGAAGTCATGGTAGACGAGATCCTCAGGGTGGAGCCACAGCTGTTTGGCACTCTGGTCCAACAGACCCCCATGTCGCAGAAAACCAAGATGTGGGAGAGGATCATCAACAGGGTGAACGCCCAATCACCATGTCGGCGCACAAAGACCGACATCCAGAACAGGTGGTATGACGTGCGCAGGAGGGTCCGGGAGCTGCTCAAGAAAGACTACCACCTGAGCCAATACACCGGCAGTGGCCCTCCTGCCAAGCCAGTATACCTCAGGCCCTGGGAGGAGAAGGTGCGGGCCATCCTTCCGCCAGTGAGCGTATATGGACTAGAGGACATCCCAGAGCCTGGTGAGTACACAACAAATGTACACAATAAACTGCCACAAAACACACACATCACTGTCAAGGGGAGAGTCAAACCATGCACTCATAGCAATTACACAGCAACTAGAACAGAATCATCCCAAAATGTGTATGTCAGTCAGATAAACACAACACATGCCATCAAAAAAGTCACATCCAACTGTGCCAACACATGTACAAACACAACCACAACTACAGCTAGGCAGTGGCACAAATAGAACTAACACACACATCCACACATGTAGCCACCACAACAACACCAACACACAGTGAAGACCACTCAAAGGAAGGAATTCTGTGTATGCTGGCCAAGTCAGTGTAGCCAATAGCATCATGGGAGTCGCAGTCACACATATTGCCCCCCACAACTGTCCCATCAACACCACCCTGAACCATGCTCACATCACAGGGAGTGGAGAAGGACTCACAAGATGGCTGACACTGGCTACTGCTGTGGGGAGCACAAGGCCCTGCTGCCAACTGTGCACCAACAAACAGCAGGACACCACTGACTGACATCCTGAGAGACAACTTACACTCCCTGCAATGCAAGCACGTTCCATGGTGGGATATCTGGCTGGCTGGCTGGGTGGGAAGGGGGACTTGCAGCACTGACCATAGTCACCAGCACCTCCCCTCACACCCCCCCAACACAAACTCCACAGTACCCACCTGGTAGAATGCAATGCCCTCCATCCTAACACAAGATCCCACAAAGCACCACCACCCTGGGTTATGTTGTGTGAAGCACAGGGACACTCTTGGGACTCTTAGCCAAACAACTGCCAGGACAACACTCCCAGCCATCCTGTCAGCACAGCCAGCCCACCCCACAGGGAAGCAGAGTCAAAAGGAAGGAAGCATGGGCATGCTGGGAAGGGGGGTGGAGGCAATAGCATGATGGGAGTCGTAGTCACAGACATTGCTCAGCCTCACAACTGGCCCATCAACACCACTCCTGAACCATGCTCACATCACAGGGAGTGGAGAAGGACTCACAAGATGGCTGACACTGGCTACTGCTGTGGGGAGCACAAGGCCCTGCTGCCAACTGTGCACCAACAAACAGCAGGACACCACTGACTGACATCCTGAGAGACAACTTACACTCCCTGCAATGCAAGCACGTTCCATGGTGGGATATCCGGCTGGCTGGGTGGGAAGGGGGACTTGCAGCACTGACCATAGTCACCAGCACCTCCCCTCACACCCCCCCAACACAAACTCCACAGTACCCACCTGGTAGAATGCAATGCCCTCCATCCTAACACAAGATCCCACAAAGCACCACCACCCTGGGTTATGTTGTGTGAAGCACAGGGACACTCTTGGGACTCTTAGCCAAACAACTGCCAGGACAACACTCCCAGCCATCCTGTCAGCACAGCCAGCCCACCCCACAGGGAAGCAGAGTCAAAAGGAAGGAAGCATGGGCATGCTGGGAAGGGGGTGGAGGCAATAGCATGATGGGAGTGGTAGTCACAGACATTGCTCAGCCTCACAACTGGCCCATCAACACCACCCTGAACCATGCTCACATCACAGGGAGTGGAGAAGGACTCACAAGATGGCTGACACTGGCTACTGCTGCGGGGAGCACAAGGCCCTGCTGGGAACTGTGCACCAACAAACAGCAGGACACCACTGACTGACATCCTGAGAGACAACTTACACTCCCTGCAATGCAAGCACGTTCCATGGTGGGATATCCGGCTGGCTGGGTGGGAAGGGGGACTTGCAGCACTGACCATAGTCACCAGCACCTCCCCTCACACCCCCCCAACACAAACTCCACAGTACCCACCTGGTAGAATGCAATGCCCTCCATCCTAACACAAGATCCCACAAAGCACCACCACCCTGGGTTATGTTGTGTGAAGCACAGGGACACTCTTGGGACTCTTAGCCAAACAACTGCCAGGACAACACTCCCAGCCATCCTGTCAGCACAGCCAGCCCACCCCACAGGGAAGCAGAGTCAAAAGGAAGGAAGCATGGGCATGCTGGGAAGGGGGGTGGAGGCAATAGCATGATGGGAGTGGTAGTCACAGACATTGCTCAGCCTCACAACTGTCCCATCAACACCACCCTGAACCATGCTCACATCACAGGGAGTGGAGAAGGACTCACAAGATGGCTGACACTGGCTACTGCTGTGGGGAGCACAAGGCCCTGCTGCCAACTGTGCACCAACAAACAGCAGGACACCTCTGACTGACATCCTGAGAGACAACTTACACTCCCTGCAATGCAAGCACGTTCCATGGTGGGATAACTGACTGGGTGGGTGGGTGGGTGGGAAGGAGGTCTGGCTGTCAACCAAACACAATCAATGCAGACCATGTTCACACCCCAGAGAATACATAGAAATGCCCAAATAATGCAGGACAATGTGCCACACCAATATCAACCCCTGACTGTGACGACTTAGGACAATACAATGTACAGGCCCGCACCCCGAGGCACAGTCACAACTGTCAGGTGTGTCAACCACTGATGCCTGCAGAAACATGACATACATTGTTTGTGTCTCCCAAAAACAGGTGATGATAGGGACACAGCAGCAGACGCTGAGGAGTCCCAGTCCCAGGCTCAAGAGGATGCCGAGCTCACTGGCGTCGTACAGCCTCTGTCCTCCTCGGACGATGAAGAACAACCTGGCACATCCGGTGCAAGTCAACATGCTGCACCAGCAGGACCACCAGCTGCAGCACCAGCAGGTCCACCAGCTGCACCCCCTGCACCCACCCCTCCAACGACTGTCACCACGAATACCATCCCTGCCGACATGGACAGAATAAGGAACAACACCAGCGCAGTGACCCTGGACCAACCTGGGGCCATGGACACCACCACCACCACCAACCCCCAAGGTGGACCAGGGTTATCTGTGCGTGCAACTGCACACACTGCACATGTCAGCAGGGGTGGTGGGAGGGGTGGGAGACAGAGGTCGCTGCTTGCAGACGTTGCTGGTGTGCATGAAGACCCACAACTGGTACGCATAGCTGATGCGTACCAGTCCAGCACCGGAGAGCTCAGCCAGGTAGTGGGGCTCCTCAGAGACATCAAACAGCAGCAGGCTGCCCATCATGCCCGCTTGGACTCCCACATGTCCCATGTGGAGTCACACATGTCACGTGTGGACTCCCACATGTCACGTGTGGACTCCCACATGACCCGCGTGGAGTCCAAGTGGGATGTACTACATGAGATGACGGCGGTGCACAGGGACATTTTACAATGCCTCCGCCAGATGAACAGCAACCAGTCCACACCTCCCTGTGTGCCAACAACATCTGGTACCGAACAAACTGCAACTGCCACAGGGAGGGAGGAGGACTCTGGCGGAGAGTCCCCTGCACCGCAGCAGCCTGCACTTGAGGGCCCCCCCAAGAAGAGGGGTCGTCCGAGGAGGGGAAAGTGAGAGGCTGATGGCCAAGCGCAACTCCCAGGAAGCCTGAACCTGTTCTGGATTTTCGCCTTTGTGCACAGACTGTTCACCCTGTTGATGGCAACACTACTCCCACACATTGCATGGGGAGTACAAGTTGGAACAATGTGTCAGACAACTGTGGCCCCGATACTGGGGATCCTGTCTACCTGGACTTTCTATTCATCTAGGAACTTGGGATTGCAAGATTCATGTACAGCACAATCCATCCTATGCACTATTATCACAGATGTATCACAATAAACACAATAATACACCATACTTGCCTCTGTCGTGATTCCAACGTGGGTGCTGTTATGGGGATGATGAACAACAAAATTACACTGTGTATGCGAACTGCAACAGCAAGGACAACACAGGCATGTGAGTACAGGCAACGTGACACATATGAGGGAGACACACCACCAGGGCTACACAACACATACACACCTAGGCCATCTGACTCATTGCCTACACTGATGTTGCCAGGGAAGACGGTGCAATGCACAGACACCACACCCATTCCCAGTTGTAGTCAAGTAGCCCACAGGTGCAGTAAGCAAATGGCAGTCAAATGTGTGACCACAGACAACGCACATCACTAAGTGAAGCACAGGTTTATTACACAGTAGCAACATGCCGTAACCACTACAGATGCAAGGTAACCCCACCTGGTAGCGGGCACACAGTCAACAACTGTAGACAGAAGGAAGTCCATGGGTGTGGCGCACATCACCTGTAGGGACACAACAGCTACCAGCCTGGATGTGCAATCACGTTGTCGGTGGACACAGTTGACCAAACGAATCTGAAAGTACCCTGTGAAGGACAGAAATGACACACAGTCAAAAGCAATGGAGTACAGGACAGAACAGCAAAACTCATGCACAATACATGTTACAAGATACCCACCCAGAACCAAGTTAGCATGTGAACACTGTTGGGGAGTACAGCCCACCTGTAAGCACACATCGCAACACACATCCAGTCAAGTAGCCCATGGACACACTCCAACAGCACCAGAGCACCACCCACACATCATGCCAACTCACATCATTGACATGACACCTCAGGATACTCACATTCAGCTAAAGAAGTTGGTGATGAGCTGTGTGCGGACATCACCATCACCATCATCATCATCATCGTCACTGGCATCGTGTTCCAGGCCAGGATCCTCCACAGGTGGCGGATGTTGGTCATCGTCATCCTGGATGAGAGGCAACTCCTTCCGCACTGCCAGGTTGTGGAGCATGCAGCAGACGATGATAATCTTGCACACTTTCGCAGGGGCATATGGGAGGGACCCTCCGGTCTTGTCCAGGCAGCGGAAGCGGCTCTTCAGGAGACCAAAGGTCCGCTCAATCACTCTCCTGGTCCGACCATGTGCCTCATTGTAGCGCATCTGGGCAGGTGTCACAGGGTTCCTGAGGGGTGTCAGCAACCACGGCATGTTGGGGTATCCCGAGTCACCTACGGACAGACAAGTGCACATCAGCTGACTTGGAAAAGTGGGCGGAATACTACAGATCAGATCACACACAATGGCACAAAGTCAGTACACACCGACAAGCCAGGCACGCTGGTTCTGCATCTGTGCCATCAACCTGGGGATGCGACTACTCCTCATCACAAAGGCATCGTGTGCTGAACCAGGGAAACGGGCACACACGTGTGTGATGGTCATGTCTGCAAGACACACCACCAGTGCATTGACCGAGTGGTAGTGCTTGCGGTTCCTGTAGGCCTGCTCCTGGGCCTGTGGTGGTACCAAAGCCACATGTGTCCCATCAATGGAGCCAATGACATGCGGCATCCTCCCCAGGGCATAAAAGTCACTCTTCACGTCAGTGAGTCGTCGCAGTCTAGGGAAATAGATGTACCGGTTCAGGAAGAGCAACATTGCCGCCAAGAAATCGCGGAGCACACGGCTGAACATGGTCTGTGACATCCCACCAGCAGACGCCACAGTATGTTGGAAGGTACCGGTGGCAAAGAAGTGTAGGGCTGCCATCACCTTCACCTTGGGGGTCAGCGCTGTAGGATACGGCCGGCCAGGCTGCAAATGTGGGGACAACTGCACTGCCAAATCCTCAATCAGCTGCCTGGTGAAGCGGTACCGTCGGATGCTGTCCCGTTCCACCATCGTTGCCAGGTCTGGGAATGGCCGATGGACAGCAGGAGCCCTGCAGTGCAGAGGAGAAGTAAGCAAGATCGTCAGTCACCCCACATATGCGGCATTGAACACACTCAAGATCCCAACATACATCATCATGAGGCACAACTACATGAAGTGTGCAGTACCGGAACGACATGTATGGTACATACATGGCCAACATCTGTCAACACGGTCCTACAGGTGGCATCAATTTGTCCCAGGTTGGCCCATTGGATATCATGATGCTGTGTCACAGTCACCCCCCAGTGACATGTGAGGACAGATGTGCCCCAGGCACCACAGCTCAACGACAGGCACATTCCCAGGGACCCTGTAATGCCACATGGACACTGGCATCACCTGGAGTATCATGTGTACACCACAACAAAACAAACATGACCCCCACAGGTAGTGGCCACACTTGCCATGGCAGGAGAGCCATGGACGTCTGTGACACACACGCACAACATCAGAGTCCATGCACACACAACGTGGATGTGGAGACTGTCTCCCATTGTGCACATGAAATCAGAGACATTGTAAACACTACATGCACAAAGACTGTGGAGGGCCATCACTATTGTGCCACTGGGACACCCTGGCTCAAACATACCGTCCCACATGGGACTCACGGGGTATGTGACATGACATACACAAACACCACTGTGAAATGTGACCATGGCACATGCACAGATATGAACAGTTGCACATCACAGTGGTCACGTACACGTAACACCCAGGATCCTGTCCCCATTAACACGTGCACAGCCTGGGGGTGGCTGCCCACAGGTGACACCCACAGGACAAAATGTACACCAACATACACACAATAGGAAATGCAGCCTTACATGCCTTATGATAAGGTTTGGACAGGCTGTCGTGATGTAGGTGTGCCCCTCACTCCCTGGGAGCTATCTGTGGCTGGCATATGTCCATCTGAGACAGGCATGCTGACATATGCCAGTCACATGTACAGTGATGCGTTGAACAGCAATGGACCGATCGGTGCCTCCGGCCGGCCCATTGCTTTCAATGTGTGCGGGTACGCGTTGTACCCCTGTGCGCGTTGTACTGCAATGGACCGATCGGTGCCTCCGGCCGGCCCATTGCATTCAATGTGTGCGGGTACGCGTTGTACCCCTGTGCGCGTTGTACTGCAATGGACCGATCGGTGCCTCCGGCCGGCCCATTGCATTCAATGTGTGCGGTACGCGTTGTACCCCTGTGCGCGTTGAACAGCAATGGACCGATCGGTGCCTCCGGCCGGCCCATTGCTTTCAATGTGTGCGGGTACGCGTTGTACCCCTGTGCGCGTTGTACTGCAATGGACCGATCGGTGCCTCCGGCCGGCCCATTGCATTCAATGTGTGCGGGTACGCGTTGTACCCCTGTGCGCGTTGTACTGCAATGGACCGATCGGTGCCTCCGGCCGGCCCATTGCATTCAATGTGTGCGGGTACGCGTTGTACCCTGTGCGCGTTGAACAGCAATGGACCGATCGGTGCCTCCGGCCGGCCCATTGCTTTCAATGTGTGCGGGTACGCGTTGTACCCCTGTGCGCGTTGTACTGCAATGGACCGATCGGTGCCTCCGGCCGGCCCATTGCATTCAATGTGTGCGGGTACGCGTTGTACCCCTGTGCGCGTTGTACTGCAATGGACCGATCGGTGCCTCCGGCCGGCCCATTGCATTCAATGTGTGCGGGTACGCGTTGTACCCCTGTGCGCTGTTGAACAGCAATGGACCGATCGGTGCCTCCGGCCGGCCCATTGCATTCAATGTGTGCGGGTACGCGTTGTACCCCTGTGCGCGTTGTACTGCAATGGACCGATCGGTGCCTCCGGCCGGCCCATTGCATTCAATGTGTGCGGTACGCGTTGTACCCCTGTGCGCGTTGTACTGCAATGGACCGATCGGTGCCTCCGGCCGGCCCATTGCATTCAATGTGTGCGGGTACGCGTTGTACCCCTGTGCGCGTTGTACTGCAATGGACCGATCGGTGCCTCCGGCCGGCCCATTGCATTCAATGTGTGCGGGTACGCGTTGTACCCCTGTGCGCGTTGTACTGCAATGGACCGATCGGTGCCTCCGGCCGGCCCATTGCTTTCAATGTGTGCGGGTACGCGTTGTACCCCTGTGCGCGTTGTACTGCAATGGACCGATCGGTGCCTCCGGCCGGCCCATTGCATTCAATGTGTGCGGGTACGCGTTGTACCCCTGTGCGCGTTGTACTGCAATGGACCGATCGGTGCCTCCGGCCGGCCCATTGCTTTCAATGTGTGCGGGTACGCGTTGTACCCCTGTGCGCGTTGTACCTCAATGGACCGATCGGTGCGCACCCATTGACAATGGGCTTGCCTGGCAACGGACGCGTTTCGAATATTCGAACGAGTCGGTTGCTGGAAAATCAGTTGGTCACCCACAACAATGTTGCAAAATCATGTATGTCATGAAGTTGAAATTTTGAAGGATGCTGTGGGCGTGTTTTGGTGCTGCTATTCCATGGATTGGCCAGATTCAGAAGATGCAAACGACTTGGACCTATCACTTTGGACACAAGGGACAGTATCTGCCTCTCCAGCACATATATATTGCTGCATGTTCCCCTGAGAGCCCACTTGCCTGCACTACATGCTCCAGGACGACATCTGCCACTGCACTGCTGCTGTCTCTGCCCCTCTGGACCCTGCAATGGCACGTACTGTGGAGAGAGCCCCAGCCTTCAGCCTTGAAGAGAACCAGGCCCTGCTGGACAGCCTACTTCCACAGTACAGCAAGCTGTATGGGACACCAGGGGAGCAGGTGAGTGTTCTGTGCACTGCCTTTCTGAATGTGCATTTTGTCTGACTAGCAAGGCTGAGAGTCAGCACACCACTGGCTAGCAGGCTCACTGAGTAGTTGTCACCCCCATAGTGTGTAGTGACTTGCACTGGACAGGTATGGTGCAGTGACAGTGCTTCTGAACAGGGTTTTACTCCCCATGCTATGATACCATGTAGTGACTTCTGGAAAACTGTCCATGGGCAGCCGTGCACTGCCTGGGTACACCATGTGCCCCTGTGATTGCGACATGTATATGCAACTGTGTCATGCACGGATATGTTGCATGTGTAGTAATGGCCTTATCACTTTGTCATCCTGACAGGCTTCTGCCCATCGGAAGCATGAGATCTGGAAGGACATCGTCCGGGCTGTCCGGTCCGTGGGGGTCTACAAGCGCCGGATCCGCAACTGCCAAAAGAGGTGGCAGGACCTTCGGGGCTGGACCCGGAGGATTGCACGGGTCCAGCTGAAGCTGTCGCCTCCTCGCAGGAGGGGCGGAACACGGACCCTGACCCCCACATGCTCAGGATCCTGGCGGTGGTCTTTCCAGACCTGGATGGGCAGCTGAAGGCCAGAGAGCAGCAAGGAGGGGGTGAGTCAAAGACTGCACTGTGTACTCTGTCTAACATGTTATGTGCCCTCCTCGGGCCAGGTTGAACTGCCACAGTACAGCAGTCATGTTGTCCAGGAGCCATGTCCCTCTATTGTGCACTGCCCACTCCTCATCTGATACCCAGGTGTGGCCCTTACATGCAGGGAATTCTGTCACTTAGGACTGTGTCCTTGCAGTTTGCTTGACTCAAGGTGGGAGACAGCATCTGTTTCCCTGACTCTGTGGTGGGCATCATGGGTGGGTCCATTGCTTACACAATGCCTGTATTCTGACATGTATTCAGCGTGTTACTTTGATCTGTGGTCCAATTGCTGAGCTGATCCACCACATGTGGCTGGGGTACCTGGCACACACCCATGCTGCGGGTGGGAACAATGTTTGGGCCCCAGGAGTATGTATATGACGTGTGTCACACATACTTAGCCAGCTGCCTACAGTCCAGGGCTCATCCCTCATTCATGTGGGGCTGGACAGTCATGCCTACTCCAGGCCATACAATACACTCTGTACTCCCACTCCCGTGTATCAGAGGACACATTGTGCACAGTGATTTGACCCCTCAGGTGTCTGCCTCTGTGTCAGTGTGCTGTGGATTAGTCGCCAGGACTGCTGTGGAGTTTCTTGGTAGGGGCTCAGCATGCCACTGGAGATGTGACCATAGGAGACGATACTTGTGTGACACATAGGTGTCTGATCAGCTGCCCATGCAGACTGGGGCATGTAAATGTGAAGTTCAGGCAGCTGTTCCCCATGCACAGCAGAGTGTGAGGGGCTCAGGTTCAGAGGGTAGTGTCACAGGTCTCCCATATGTCCAATAGGTATGACCTGGACAGATGAGGGTTAAGAGGATGTGTTGTGGGGGATGTACATGTGCACTTGTGCAGCTCCAGGACTTGCATTCCCCATGACCTACTATTGTGACACAGTGCAGAGTGTTGTTGTCTGGCTGCAAAGTCATACATCACTGAGACAGTGATGTATGACTTTGCAGTCATGCCTCCGCCATGGCATGTGTCTACTGATTGGTGATCCTGCAGGGGAGTGACATGTGCTACATGCACACCATAGTGGCGCTGGCTATCAGGACATGGGTGCATCATGGTGTCTGTCGCTGGTATGCATCACATGCATTTCCTATTTGACTCTGGGCATCCCTTACATCCGTAAACCTGTACTGACTCAGTGGCAAGAGCTGTGATGTGTCCACACCGTGTCCTCTGCACTGTCCAACTACTGTGTACTTGGTGCATGTGTCAACACTGGGGTGTTGCAATCCAACAGACACCAGACAGATGGGTGCAAGGCCATGTGGGATGTGAGTGCCATGCTTGGCATCAGACTGACAATTGACTTCTCCTGTTCAATTAGGGCACTTTTAGCAATGTACAACTAATGATGCCAGGGCTTGCTCTGTAATGTGCTGTGCTCACAGTGGTGTGTGCGTTTGGTGCAGGTGACTGATGTCTGTCTGTTTCCCCATTGTTTGCAGATACATCCACGGCCACGGAAGGGGACAGCTCCACGGACCAGGAGGAGCCGGAGAGCCAGACTGGGTCAGCAGCCGAGGAGTGGTCGGAGGGACCCAGTGGCACGGAGGGCGAGGGGAGCCACACCGAGGAGTCCTCAGCAGCATCCACCTCAGCTGAGGACCAGAGCAACTCGGAGGATGACTCCCTTGTGGAGGCGGGTGTCAGCAGCCACCACACCCCAGCTAGTGTTGCTGTCCCCGCCACCACCAGCACCACCACCGCCCTCCCATCGGCTCCCATTCCCCAGGTCCGTGGAGGCTCCCATGTCCGGGAGCGTGTCTCCTTTGGGCCAGGCACCGCACCCCCTGCCCCTGTGTCCCCTGCTGCCCTGAGTGAGGAGTCTGTGTACCTCCTTCGCCAGCTCCATGTAGGGCAGACAGCCATGCTGAGTGTCCTCCATGCGCACACCGCGCTGTTGACTCAGCTGGTGTCGTTCATGGAGGGCATCTCATCGGGCATGTCTGACCTACAGAGGGGCAATAGGTCCATGGACTCCTCCCTGACGGCAGCAGTGTCCCTCCTCAAACGGTCCCTCACCCCTCCTGCCTCTGCTCCATCCACACTCCCCAGCACCTTACCCATCCCAGGCACACACACACTGGCACAGGCACACACCAGCACACACACATCCAGCACACTGACACACACGCCAATGACAAAACGCACACGCACGCACATTCAGGGGACTGAAGCCAGACTCACAGGGGATGGGGCCCTGGAACACACACACGCATCCACATGCACTGCGCAGTCCTCAGTTCCCTCTCCCTCCAAAGCACCCTCCCTTGCCTCACCTGCAACCCCAAAGTCACAGCAGCTCTTCCTCTGTGACCTCGGCCTCTTCCCCACCGATGAAGCTGCTCCAGCATCCCGGGGAAGAGGAAGCCCACCCACACGGAGCAGAGTGCCCTCGCCCCCGGACACCCTCCCCCAGGCGCAGACGGACTGAGGCCCCCACCCGCAAGTCCCCCGGAGTGCTAAGAGCAAGACCCCGCCACCACCCTGCAGCTCAGGCACAAGGTCTCCGTCCTCCATCCCTCAGGCCCCCACTGCACAGGTGCCCCCACCACACCCTGCCCCAGGTTCCCCCACCCACAGATATACCATCCCCAAGATGCTCCGGCCTTCTCCCCCTGCCACTTGCTCTCCCAGCACCACACCCCCGCTGCGCTTGTCTGTGCCACTGATGTGGTGAGGGTGTCCCCCCTCTGTCCAACCCACCTTGCCTGTTCCCCATTCTCCTCCCCTGGAGGTAGGCACTGCAGTGGAGTCCACTACCGCCCTGTCTGACTTGGGCACTGCAGTGGCGGACCTGTCCACCCCATCTGCAGGGTCCACTGCAGTTGTGCCGGCACCCACGACATCTGTGTCATGCCCCCCAGTTGTGCCGGCACACACCATGTCAGACACCTCCACTGCAGTTGTCAGTGGCTCTCCTGCACCCACCACCCCTTCCCTGACTCCCCTGGTGAGCCCTGATCCTGTCCCTGCGGTGCCTGGCCTGCCCCCCGGTTGCCCCTCCTAGTGGATTGTCCCTGGTATTGTGCAGGCATGCGTAGGGTGACATCTGCCAGTGTCACCCTGTTTGAACTTTGACAATGGACTGGCCATTGGCCTTTGCTCTTTTTCAGGACTTCGTTTGGCCTCAACACATATGCTGAATAAAGCAACTTTCTTTTCTCTAGTGCTCATGCTTCAGATGTACATGTTGTTGGTGCAGCTAACCATGCCCTTGCTGCAGTGATGGTGATATCTGGTCTCATGATTATGAAGTGTTACTGTGCAGGAACCCATGTGGTCCAGGGGGAATGTGTCCTATCATGTGGTGTATCCATGTCATCAATAGCAGCATCTGAGGGTGTCATGTGTTCAGTATTTGGCAATGGGTTTCCTACTTACATTGGCAATTTCATATCTGTGGCTTCCACCCCTGCACATCTGTTGTGCCTGCCATCGTTGCATTTGTCTACTTCCCTGACCGTGTTGCCATCTCCAGTGGACATGCAGGTTTGGGCATCAATGGGGAGGGACTCATCCGTGTAGTCAGTGCAACATTGCTATACAAGTGTGTTGGATCTGTGCTGATGATTCCGTTGGCACATCCATGACCAGGCTGATGTGATGGGAGCCCTCATTTGGTGCTAATTGTTGATTGTGTGACCAAGTGCTCAGCTGACATGATGGGGCCCTACTGAGGCAACATATGGCACAGCTTTCCTCACACAGGAGTGGAGTCCCCTCATGGCAGTGTGTACACGTGTGACATTGCCTGCGCCCAAGGTGTGTGTTGTATGTGCATGTCTGTGTGTTCACTTCCATTCATCTGCGCATGCTGTGATCCCTAGTGTTGTACCTGTTTGTGATGCTTGCTGACTTGAGCTATGTTCCCCCAAAGTCTTCTCCCTGTGTTCTCTGTGATGTGGGTGCATGGCACATTACTGGTCATCAGGGTGTCACCCATAGGTGTGTTTGCTGTCAGGGCAGAGTTTGTGTGCTGACGCAGATGGGTCACAGTCAGGTTTCCCTTTGGCACTTGTTGTTTGCCCCTGTCATGTGATTTCCAGTTTGTGTTATCTTTCAGTGATTGTGACACGTTGTGTGTGTGACTGCTGGCACTCCTTAGGGTCCGGGCTGCAATGTTGGTTGTTGTCTATGTGTGTTCTTTGTGGGTGACCTTGGCTTCTTCATTGGTGTGTGACTGTGGCTGGGATCCCATTGGTCGGTGTGGTATTGCCGTCATGTCCATGTACAGAGTAGTGTGCAGTGTGTCAGACATTCAGGAGTCTTGTTGAGTGTCCATGTGTGATGTGTTTCTACACCTTGGTTCCCACCCACCACCCTGGAATAGTCATGGGTGCATGTGCAATGTCACCAGTGCATGTGTACTTCACTGCTGCACATTGTTGGAGGTCGAGGGGTGTGGTCTTGAGTGTGTGCAGATGAGAGTTGTTGCCCGGCTAGTCCCCTGCCTCCATGTTGGCCTTGGCTTACTGGCCATGCTGATTGATTTGTGCTTGTGTAGGTGTGATGGTAGTTAGTTGCTCAGGACACCTGACTGTGGTTCACAGTGTGAACGACATTTAGCTTTGTCATCACAGTGGTATTTTCTTCAGCCCAGGGTCACCACATTGTGGGGGCCCTGGGGGTGGTGCTGTGGTGTGTCTGTGACTTGCTGTGTCAGTTGTTGTTCCTACGTGCCTGTGTGACATGTGTGTTTTGTGCTCCCTCTCACCTGTCAATGCCTGCTTGCCCACATAGGGGATTTGGATCCATGAGTTAGCTTAGTGTGGCAGTGTATGCACATCTGTATGATTGGTATTCAGCTCTCCTCATGTGTTGTGTTGTTGCCTGGGGACACTGGCACCCCCACCCCTCACCTGCTGTGTATGATGACAGTGTTGGTCTGCCTGTTTGTGTTTGTGCATCTGCACCACTGCATTGGCATATCTTGGGTGTGCCATTGGCTGTATGTTGTTTGGTGTGTTTCCCCTGCTGTCCCTGGGACTCCTAGGTCATCGGTCAGCACAGTGATCATGGTTTGTGTGTCCCATTGCTGCCATGGTATGGTATCTGTTCACCTCACATCTGCTGTCTCCACAGGGTATCTGCATTTGTGTGCCCATTGGTGCAAATATGTGGTTCTGCATTCTGATGGTCACTTCTGTCATTGTGTCATTGATGACTGTTGACGGTCTCAGCCCCCATGGGTGTTGTTTGTCTGCACATGGCCAAAGGAATGTTTCATTTGCACTGCAGTATTTGGCTCCCCCAATTTATGTTGCAATGGGACACATACACTACTTTGCCACAGATGAGTTTTTGGTTCTGTGACCAGGAATGATCCATGCAGTTTGGCAGTTGCAGCTCTTTCTTTGTTAACAATTACCTTTTGGTCACTGTGATGATGAGGGTGTAGACCCCATTGCCACAATGGTCAAAATGTGCTTCAGCTATGGACCCCACACTTACCTTTTGGTCACTGTGATGATGGGGGTTTAGACCCCATTGCCACAATGGTCAAAATGTGCTTCAGCTATGGACCCCACACTTGCCTTTTGGTCACTGTGATGATGGGGGTTTAGACCCCATTGCCACAATGGTCAAAATGTGCTTCAGCTATGGACCCCACACTTGCCTTTTGGTCACTGTGATGATGGGGGTTTAGACCCCATTGCCACAATGGTCAAAATGTGCTTCAGCTATGGACCCCACACTTGCCTTTTGGTCACTGTGATGATGGGGGTTTAGGCCCCATTGCCACAATGGTCATGGGCTGCTTGCATTGTGGGTGCCACACACATATATGTGTGGCACATGTGCTAGGGGTCACATTGTATGTTCAATGTCATGTTCGGTGTTGTAGGCATTTGACACAGCCTGCTCACACGCTTGTCATGGTGGTGGGGGATGTCTTAATCTTGCATTCCCTAGGTTGTGGTGTGCTTGTTGTGTCATGCATTGTCCATCCTATGAGTGGGGGTGGTAGTAGTGGTAGGCATCCAGCCCCCTGGCTAAGGGTGGTAGTAGTGGTAGGCTTCCTGCCCCCTGGCTAAGGGTGGTAGTAGTGGTGGGCATCCTGCCCCCCTGGGTGAGGGTGGTAGTAGTGGTAGGCATCCTGCCCCCTGGCTAAGGGTGGTAGTAGTGGTAGGCATCCAGCCCCTGGCTAAGGGTGGTAGTAGTGGTGGGCATCCTGCCCCCTGGCTAAGGGTGGTAGTAGTGGTGGGCATCCTGCCCCCTGGGTGAGGGTGGTAGTAGTGGTGGGCATCCTGCCCCCTGGCTAAGGGTGGTAGTAGTGGTAGGCATCCAGCCCCCTGGCTAAGGGTGGTAGTAGTGGTGGGCATCCTGCCCCCCTGGGTGAGGGTGGTAGTAGTGGTGGGCATCCTGCCCCCTGGCTAAGGGTGGTAGTAGTGGTGGGCATCCTGCCCCCCTGGGTGAGGGTGGTAGTAGTGGTGGGCATCCTGCCCCCTGGGTGAGGGTGGTAGTAGTGGTGGGCATCCTGCCCCCTGGCTAAGGGTGGTAGTAGTGGTGGGCATCCTGCCCCCTGGGTGAGGGTGGTAGTAGTGGTGGGCATCCTGCCCCCCTGGGTGAGGGTGGTAGTAGTGGTGGGCATCCTGCCCCCTGGCTAAGGGTGGTAGTAGTGGTAGGCATCCTGCCCCCTGGCTAAGGGTGGTAGTAGTGGTAGGGCATCCTGCCCCCTGGCTAAGGGTGGTAGTAGTGGTAGGCATCCTGCCCCCTGGCTAAGGGTGGTAGTAGTGGTAGGCATCCTGCCACCCTGGCTAAGGGTGGTAGTAGTGGTAGGCATCCTGCCACCCTGGCTAAGGGTGGTAGTAGTGGTGGGCATCCTGCCCCCTGGCTAAGGGTGGTAGTAGTGGTAGGCATCCTGCCACCCTGGCTAAGGGTGGTAGTAGTGGTGGGCATCCTGCCCCCCTGGGTGAGGGTGGTAGTAGTGGTAGGCATCCTGCCCCCTGGCTAAGGGTGGTAGTAGTGGTAGGCATCCAGCCCCCTGGCTAAGGGTGGTAGTAGTGGTGGGCATCCTGCCCCCCTGGGTGAGGGTGGTAGTAGTGGTAGGCATCCTGCCCCCTGGCTAAGGGGTGGTAGTAGTGGTAGGCATCCAGCCCCCTGGCTAAGGGTGGTAGTAGTGGTGGGCATCCTGCCCCCTGGGTGAGGGTGGTAGTAGTGGTGGGCATCCTGCCCCCTGGCTAAGGGTGGTAGTGGTGGTGGGCATTTGGCACCCCCTGGCTAAGGGTGGTTGTGGTGGTTGGCATCCAGCCCCCCTGGGTTGGGGTGGTGGCGCGCATTCAGGCCCCTGTGTGCATATGTGGCATTGGTGATGGGCATCCCGCCCCTATGGTGCTGCTGTTGCAA